>CM067592.1:73551618-73569118 GCA_034336665.1 Luscinia megarhynchos
TGTGTGCATGGACATATCCCATCCCATCCCTTCCTTCCTTTCTTTCTCTTTTTCCTTTCTTCCTTTCTTCCCTTCTTCCCTTCTTCCTTTCTTCTTTCTGTTTCCGCTTTCTTTCCTTTCCTTTCCTTTCCGCTCCTTTCCTTTCCTTTCCTTTCCTTTCCCTTTTCCCTTTCCTTTCGCCTTTCCTTTCCTTTCCCTTTCCACCGCTCGCTCCTTTCCTTTCCTTTCCTTTCCTTTCCTTTCCTTTCCTTTCCTTTCCTTTCCTTTCCTTTCCTTTCCTTTCCTTTCCTTTCCTTTCCTTTCCTTTCCTTTTCCTTTCCTTTCCCTTTCCTTTCCCTTTCCTTTCCCTTTCCCTTTCCTTTCCCTTTTCCCTTTCCTTTTCCCTTTCCCTTTCCCTTTCCTTTCCTTTTCCTTTCCTTTCCTTTCCTTTCCTTTTCCTTTCCCTTTCCTTTCCCTTTCCCTTTCCTTTCCCTTTCCTTTCCCTTTCCTTTCCCTTTCCTTTCCTTTCCTTTCCTTTCCCTTTCCTTTCCTTTCCTTTCCTTTCCCTTTCCTTTCCTTTCCTTTCCTTTCCTTTCCTTTTCCTTTCCTTTCCTTTCCTTTCCTTTCCCTTTCCCTTTCCTTTCCTTTCCTTTCCTTTCCTTTCCTTTCCTTTCCTTTCCTTTCCTTTCCTTTTCCTTTCCTTTCCTTTCCTTTCCCTTTCCTTTCCTTTCCTTTCCTTTCCTTTCCTTTTCCTTTCCCTTTCCTTTCCTTTCCTTTCCTTTCCTTTCCTTTCCTTTCCTTTCCTTTCCTTTCCTTTCCTTTCCCTTTCCTTTCCTTTCCTTTCCTTTCCTTTCCTTTCCTTTCCTTTCCCTTTCCTTTCCTTTCCTTTCCTTTCCTTTCCTTTCCTTTCCTTTCCTTTCCTTTCCTTTCCTTTCCTTTCCTTTCCTTTCCTTTCCTTTCCTTTCCTTTTCCTTTCCTTTCCTTTCCTTTCCTTTCCTTTCCTTTTCCTTTCCTTTCCTTTCCTTTCCTTTTCCTTTCCTTTCCTTTCCGCGCCTTTCCTTTCCTTTCCTTTCCTTTCCTTTCCTTTCCTTTCCTTTCCTTTCCTTTCCTTTCCTTTCCTTTCCTTTCCTTTCCTTTCCTTTCCTTTCCTTTCCTTTCCTTTCCTTTCCTTTCCTTTCCTTTCCTTTCCTTTCCGCGCCTTTCCTTTCCTTTCCTTTCCTTTCCTTTCCTTTCCTTTCCTTTCCTTTCCTTTCCTTTCCTTTCCTTTCCTTTCCTTTCCTTTCCTTTCCTTTCCTTTCCTTTCCTTTCCTTTTCCTTTCCTTTCCTTTTCCTTTCCTTTCCTTTCCTTTCCCTTTTCCTTTCCTTTCCTTTCCTTTCCTTTCCTTTCCTTTCCTTTCCTTTCCTTTCCTTTCCTTTCCTTTCCTTTCCTTTCCTTCCTTTCCTTTCCTTTCCCTTTCCTTTCCTTTCCTTTCCTTTCCTTTCCTTTCCTTTCCTTTCCTTTCCTTTCCTTTCCTTTCCTTTCCTTTCCTTTCCTTTCCTTTCCTTTCCTTTCCTTTCCTTTCCTTTCCTTTCCTTTCCTTTCCTTTCCTTTCCTTTCCTTTCCTTTCCTTTCCTTTCCTTTCCTTTCCTTTCCTTTCCTTTCCTTTCCTTTCCTTTCCTTTCCGCTCCTTTCCTTTCCTTTCCTTTCCTTTCCTTTCCGCCTTTCCTTTCCGCGCCTTTCCTTTCCTTTCCTTTCCTTTCCTTTCCTTTCCTTTCCTTTCCTTTCCGCTTTCCTTTCCGCTTTCCTTTCCTTTCCTTTCCGCGCCTTTCCTTTCCTTTCCTTTCCGCGCCTTTCCTTTCCTTTCCTTTCCTTTCCTTTCCTTTCCTTTCCTTTCCTTTCCTTTCCTTTCCTTTCCTTTCCTTTCCTTTCCTTTCCTTTCCTTTCCTTTCCTTTCCTTTCCTTTCCTTTCCTTTCCTTTCCTTTCCTTTCCTTTCCTTTCCTTTCCTTTCCTTTCCTTTCCTTTCCTTTCCTTTCCTTTCCTTTCCTTTCCTTTCCTTTCCTTTCCTTTCCTTTCCTTTCCTTTCCTTTCCTTTCCTTTCCTTTCCTTTCCTTTCCTTTCCTTTCCTTTCCTTTCCTTTCCTTTCCTTTCCTTTCCTTTCCTTTCCTTTCCTTTCCTTTCCTTTCCTTTCCTTTCCTTTCCTTTCCTTTCCTTTCCTTTCCGCGCCTTTCCTTTCCGCGCCTTTCCTTTCCTTTCCTTTCCTTTCCTTTCCTTTCCTTTCCTTTCCTTTCCTTTCCTTTCCTTTCCTTTTTCCTTCCCCTTTCCCCTCTCATATTTGTATATTTAAATTTGCCAGGGTACTTCCAAAGCACTTTCAGCGGTTTCCTGCAGACAGACAAAACATTTTGTTCCCGTTGGGGATTTCAGCCACGCTGGTTTCTCGGATCCTCCTCAAGGCAGAGCTGGGATTTTGTGTCCGGGAGCCACTGGAACGATGCTGTTCTGGGAGTGATATTTTAACTCTCTCTGAAGAGAGGCCGTGCAAAGAAGGCTCAAAGCTCTGCCCGGGGTGAATTCACAGCGGCCACATGCGCTGGGAGCTGGTCCAGGACCGCTGTGGGTGCTGTAAGTGGGAATAGACCCAGCCCGTGCCCGCAGGGCGGCACCTCCGGTGTGCCAGAACCCCAGGCCCGGGCTGCTCTTTGTGCTGCTCTCGGTGAAAGCCCGGCGCTGTGCTCGGGGCAGCACGGGGCACAGCACAGGCAGCGGGGTGAGGGCAACCACGGAGCATTTAGACAAAATGCGGGGAAAAAAGGCAGGCAGATGGCATGAATATTAGTGCATGGAAATGACTAGCACTCTGAGAATTTCCCAGTGTACTTCTGACTGGTTTGGGCTTGCTTTTATAATTAATTTATGGAAAGCACTTAAATTGGGAATAAACACAATCTCACAAATCCCTCCTAATCTCTGCCTGTATTTTTGAAATGATACCCTCAAGGTACAGTTCCTCACAATGATTAAACTGCTTTTCTTTCAAGAACTAAAAGGTTCCTTTTCCATGTGGTCGTGTGCTGTGTGAGCAGCCAGGCCCACACTCCGACCTGCCCCAGATGCAAAATCCTGCTGGAAGTGCCTGGGTAGGGCATTTCCCCGTTGGACTGCTGGGCGCCAAAACCGCCAATATTTTCATTTTGGATTCATGTATTTTAATGCAAAATATGACCTGGTGTGTTGTCAGCCTGCGACTCAGGAGCACTCGGCTATTAGCATAAATTCAGAAAGCTCCTCGAGAACGAGGAGGGATGTGTTTAATTAAGTGGCTGCTGGTCCCTGCTGGGGCAGGCGGGCTCCTGGGAGGGTGGGATGTGCAGGAGGGCAGCTCGGGGGATTTCGGGTGTGGGCAGGAGCAGTGTGGGGCACAGAGCAGCCTGGGCAGACTCAGCTCTGTCTCCAAAAGTGATTCCTTCTCCTGTCCCATATTACTATAATCTTAAACACAAAATGTGGCAAATAGATTAAAAAACAGCACTAAAGAGTTTATCTGGCTAGCAAACTGAAGGAGCTAAATTAAAATTGGTAATGGAAGCAGTGGCTGAGCCCTGTGTATGGTTTTTAAACGTCCTGTGTATTTTGAAGAGACTTATTCTCCAGCCTGCCTGGCCCTGCTGCAGTCTCTGGGCACCGGTGGGGCTCTGTCCCTCTGCAGAAGGGGAGAGCAGGGAGGGACAGGAGAGCACAGCGTGGGGAGCAGTGTCTCAGTGCATCCCCAAGGCTCTGGGGGTGTGCCCAGAAAGGGTCCAGGAGGGACAACAGCAACTGTGGGAAGCAAACAAAGATTTTGTTAGGTGGCTTCTCGTGCTTCAGCATAGAAATCCAGGTCAGGATTACCCAGGGCACAGCCTGTCCCTTGGTTTGGCCTCTTGTGTTGGGTTGATGTGGCCAGAAATGTGTATTTTATCACCAACTGTTGAAGCCAGGTGGAGTAATGATTTCCTTATCTTCATGGCACATATTATCTGCTAATGGGCCAGCTTTAAACCAGCTGGGCAATCATCTTTATCTTCCCACAGCCCATCCTCCCTCCAGGAGATATCTCCTGTTCATGGCCAGTGAGTCCAGGCCATGGCTGATAAAATTCCATCATCCCACTGGGAGATGCTCCAGCCAGGGCAGGAGCCAAGCCTTTCCTACCCAGATCAAAACTGAGATTTTGGACACCAAGGCACCTTCTATCCACTGGATTCCAGAGGAAAGCCAGACCTTTGCACATCATCCCTGGAGCTTCAGAGGAAACTGCACCTTCCACAGGAGCACTGCTCCAGCTGAACCACATCTGCCCCTGCAGGAGGATGCAGCCACCATGGAATGGGACTGCTGCCAGCACCCTGACTGCCTGACGGGTGTCAGCTTGGATTCTGACTCTGGCAGGGTTTGGGATTGTTCTTTGTAATGCTGCATTTCTATTGTAATTTTCCTAGTAAAGAACTGTTATTCCTAATTCCCATCTCTTTGCCTGAGAGCTCCTTAATTTCAAAATTATAATAATTTGGAGGGAGGGGGTTTACGTTCTCCATTTGAATGAGAAGCTTCTGCCTTTATTGGCAGACACCTGTCCTTCAAACCAGGACACCTGTGCAGCTCCATCATTTTCCTTGTCCCCTCCCTGTCACTGCTCACAGGAGAACACCGTGGTGCTGGGAGCCCCTCCACCCTCACAGCCATGGGGACATGGCAAGGACACCCCTCTGCAGCTCTGGGGTGCTGGCCTGCACGTCCCATGTGGCTGGGACCTTCCTCTGCTGTGCAGAGCTCCTGTGGCCCTGCTCCCCATCTCACTGCTCCCCAAGGTGCTGCTCCCCAGCCCCTGCACATCCCTCAGGCTGTGCTGCTCCAGCTCGCCAGAGTGGGTATAGAAGCTGGGGCTGGTTTTTGCAAATTCAGTGTAATACATAATAGAGTAGATTGGAATGGAATGGAATAGGATAGAATATGATAGAATAGAATAGAATAGAATAGAATAGAATAGAATAGAATAGAATAGAATAGAATAGAATAGAATAGAATAGAATAGAATAGAATAGAATAGAATAGAATAGAATAGAATAGAATAGAATGGAATGGAATATAATGGAATAGAATAGAATAGAATAGAATAGAATAGAATAGAATAGAATAGAATAGAATAGAATAGAATAGAATAGAATAGAATAGAATAGAATAGAATAGAATAGAATAGAATAGAATAGAATAGAATAGAATAGAATGGAATGGAATGGAATGGAATGGAATGGAATGGAATGGAATGGAATGGAATAGAATGGAATAGAATGGAATAGAATAGAATAGAATAGAATAGAATAGGTATTACTTATGCAAGGTCTATTTTGTAGAGTTATTTATTGCTCTCCTTCTGCTGTAATTTGTTCCATCATAACCTTCCCAGGGCTCTGTGTGTTTTTTTTTTCTCCGCGTTTCCCTCCTACTCCTCCAGGAGTGATAGGTTCTGACATAGTTTTTCTGTTCTTTAGGGAAAAAGACAGAGAATGTGAAAGACTGAATGCTATCTTTGTTTGCAAAATAATGCTGCAGTAATTAAAATGCTTGGAAAGTTGTTCTGTTCCCAGAAGTAATAAATAGTTTTGACTGTTTTGCCCCATTAATTGCACATTACTTAAATACGTGTATTCTATAACATGCGTATTCACTCACCTGCTTGCTCTGAAAGTTAAATGCACGTTTGAATATGCATTATACCCTTTGATGCACAGTAATTATGCGGCACATTATCACAGGCTGTTCCTGAGCCACCCTTCCCGGGTTTCTGTGTGGGCTCCAGGGGTGCTTGGTGCCAGCTCTGGGGCTGTGGGACCAGGCACAGCTCTCCTCGCTGCCACGGCCAGCTGGGAACGGTCCAGGGAGGTGGCTCCAGTTCCTTCTCGCCCAGCAGATCCCAGTTTCGGCTGCCCACAGTCAGTGCAGGACTCTGTGACAAGCGCTCAGCTCCCGCCAGCCCTCACCAGGGGCTCTGCGCTCCCAGCCTTTCAGGAAACGCTGCTTCCATCGTCTCCGTGTGAAACTGCAGCCTGCCCAGCTGAGGGGAGCAGAACCACAGCGTCTGGGCCAGAACCAGGAGGGCTTGGGGCAGGCAGCACAGCCCCTGGCTCTGGGGCTGCCACCTCCCGGTCACCCAGCCCTGCCGGGGCTGCGGCACACGGCAGGGAGGGATCAACTCCAGCCCTGCGGGGAGCAGAATGTGTCGGGTCTTTCTGGGACCGAGGGACATCCAGAGTGTCTGAAAGCTCCCCGGCCACGATCAGAACACCCAGGAACTCTGATCCCCCTGATCAGAGGGGAGAGGGAAAAGGGGAAAGAGGAGAGGAGAAAGGGGAAAGGGGAGAGGGGAAAGGGATCCACATCCATCCAGCCACAGAGGAGGCCCCAGCCAGGTTCCCACCCCTCCAGCACACCCAGAGCCCGCGGTGCCTCTCTCGGGTGGCTCGGGAGGGAAGGGCAGGGACGGCTCGGCTGTGCCCTGCCCCAGGAGCCGCGGCTGGTGGCCGCGCTGCCAGCGATAGGTCCGGCTGCAGCTTCCGAGGAACAATGTGCTCCTACTGTATGGTACCAGATTGTACATCAAAACTATTATTTCCTACATCTCTGGCTTAATTGTAAAACTATAATACAAATGACATTGGGGGTTTGCTGGAGTTAAATTTTAATAGCAAGCCAGCGCCCTTTTAATGACATTTTATACATTTAAATTGGGCATGATCCCTTTGGGAACAGTAATTTTATTCATGGAGATTATGTCTAATTTGAATATAAAAACACCACTAAAAAGATATTGGATTTGCTATTTTTCACTTGCAGGAGCTCTGCAGCCCAATCCTCCCGACTGGCTGGGCTTTGGATTGAAAAAGCCAACAGTCCCCAGCCCAGCCTCCTGCAAGAAGGTGCAGGGTGAGGTCCGTGTGAGCCCAGCCCCACTGCTGGCTCTGCTGTCCCTCTCTCCAGGCGCTGCTGCGGGGTGAGGCCATGGGGAAGAGAGCTGGGCTCTGCTCCAGCCCCTGCTCACACCCCGGGCAGCTCTGTGGCCATTGCAGGCCCAGGGAGAATCTTAAAGGATTTTTCCAGTCTAGCTTTCAGGCTCAGCTAGGGTTTTTCCCAAGCTAGAGGCCCTTTCTCTACTGTAAACACAAGAGAAAGAATTATAACAAAAGCCAAACACCTGCTGGATCCGTGAGAAGCCTGGGACGAGAGGTGTCTCCTTCTCTGACCAATGAACTGTCTGCGTCTTGTTTTTCACGAATATCTTACTTAAAGCCATGGCTTCCTTCAATAAATCGCTCTTCCTTGCTCTTCCTTGCCCCACGCAAGACGGTGCCGTGTTACCGTGTTCCCTTTTCAGCAGCACAGCTGCCCTGGCGGCGGCTCCGCCACCTCCGCTCCCCTTCTCCCCTCGGAGCCTCCCGATTCCCGTGCCGGGCCGATGTGACCCTGCGGGGTGGCAGTGCCTGGTTTGGGGTGGCCCTTCCTCCCCTGGCAGGGCGAGCAGAGCCGGGCCGGGGGTGCGGACCCGCGGGGGCTCTTCCAGGGAGGATGCCGAGCAGGTGTCACCCGCTGCGGAGTCCCCGCAGTCTCCGGGTGCGGTGTGGGGAGCCGAGGGCGAGCCCCGCCGTGCCCGGTCCGTGCGGCCACGGGGCGCGGCGAGCTCGGCTCCTGTGCCCGGACACCGCAATGAGCCCGCAGCGGCGGCAGCACCCCCGGGCTCCTCGGGGCAGAGCGGGGCGCCGGAGGGAGCCGAGCTGCGGGAGCGGAGCAGCCCCGACCCGCCCCGGCTGCGCGCCCGGCCCCGCACCGCGATAACGGGGCTCGGCTCCGGCACCGCGTGTTTGGCCTTCGGACAAGATTATTTCTGCTCGGAACACGATTGTTATCACTTAATTGAAAATAATTATCCAATGCAAATTGGCTCCAAGTTGCAGCGGGGCTGGGGAGGCGGCGCGGTTCCAAGCTGTCCTGGGCAGAGCCGGGTGGGCGGGAGGGCGAGAGCTGTCCGCAGGGCTGGGGGAGGACACTGCAGCGACAGCGTCCCCTTCCAGCCCCTCCAGGAGAGCGGGGGGCCGTCCTGCCCAGCGCAGACCCTCTGGTTCGCCCTCGCCTGACAGGGCGCGTTCCGCCGGCAGCAGGGGCTGGAACCGAGAGAACTCGGCTCAGACGGTGCTCACCAGCCCGGACCCCTCCAGGGGATTTCATCGCACGGAGGATGCAGGTCCTGCTGGAAGAGCTGCACTCCGCCCACACGAAGGAGCTGGCTGGTGCCAGAGGGGGCACAACTGGGGTGTGGAAACCTCTGGAGAGCCCAGCAGGATCAGCTCTGACCCAGCCAGGCACGCAGCTGGGCTGGTCCCTCCTCTGCTGGACTTGCTCCGGCCACATGCAATCAGCCCATCACTCCAAGCCTTGCCTGCATCTGTGTGTTCTTGCCAGTGAATAGAGGGGAAATGAGTCCGTGAAACTTGCGCCGGCCCAAACCCCTCGGTGCTGCTAAACCTTCCTCCCCTGCCTGCACAGACACTCCCCGGGCCGTGGTCACCCCAGCACCTCCTGCCTGGCAGATCCCTGCAGACACTCTGCCCCTGGCATTGCCTCTGCTCCCTCCTCCTTGTTTTCTGCCTGAATGGATTTGGATTAGACAAGACCTTCCCCAAATGCACACAATGTCCCTGCCAGTGCACAAATACACCAGAGAATACCAGGTTTCCACAACAGTATTTCTATGATTTGACCAGACTGGCACCAGGTTAATTAAAAAACCCCACAATATTTAAATGCAGTTTCATCAGGAGAAGTGCAAAATGCCTCCATAAGAATTTCTGCCAGGACTTTTCAAACCCCGCAAAGCACAATTAGACACAGTCAAATATTGCCCTGGTTAAAGACTATTAGTTTTCCTTACATTTGTCATGAATTAATTTTTTCCGGCTGTATCAACAGTGTTTCCTTTATAAATACAACTGTCTCCTTTACACTGAAAAATTGAATTTGCTCTGATAATGAACTGAGGTGCTAATAATCATTTTGCATTGCAAAACCGGCGCAATTACTGGCTGCTGTGCCATGTGGTGCCACGGTTGGCTGTCACTGACCCTGCCATTGTCACCCGCAGCCCCATCCGAGGTGCAGCACGGGCATGGCCAGCCTTGCTGGGAGCTCGGGTGCCAGTGTCCACCTGCCCAGGTGAGCTGAGCCCAGGTCTGCCCGGCGCCCTTGAGCAGCTGGTCAGTGACACGTGGGGTGATTGAAGGTCTGGCAGTGGGATGGCGCCAGGCTGAGCCCCAGTGTGGTCACAGCGTCCCTGCCCTGCACACACGCAGTGCAGTGATGGTCCCTGCAGACTGCACAGAGAGACTGGGGCTTGGAGACAGCTCCAGGGAAAGCAACGCTCCAAGGAGGAGCCAACCTGTGCTGTGTCACGAAGACACATCCAGTTCCCTCCACAGGTGTGCCAGGGACACAGACACCTCAAATCACAGAACTCCTTCTTTCCTCAACCTCTCTGTGTAGTGGCTGCAACACATGATGGACCCAATACTCCCTTCTCCCCTCTTCACTCCTGGGACACTGCCCCCATTACCCAACAAGACTCTGACCTTCTGATCCACCCATCTTGTCTCCCCTGCAGGGCTGGGGCTGAGCTGCAGCCCTTTGTTTATTCACGCAGTGTAGGTTTCCTCCTGCTGCCTCACCAGTGCACATCAACTGTGACCTCGAGACACCGGCCTCTCCTGGGATGAGCGTGTTTTTCAGTCCCAGGCATCTCTGGAGTAAGGACTGACAGTTCCTTCGAGGAGGGGGGGAAGCAGGTGGCAGGAGTGACAGGCTGAAGCACATTGTGGTTAAATGGAATAAAGCAGAGCTGGATGGAGCAGCTCAGTCTGCCAGGCCTGGTGCAGGATTCTCGCACAGCGCTGCCCTTTCCCAGCACCTGACGTGCTGATATCGATGGTGCTGGGAAATCCACCCCTTTGTGCCATTTTCCTTGTCCCCTTCTCCTCACTGAGTATAAACAATCTCCTGCTGCTTTATTCTCGCGCTGAGCTCTCTGAGAGCCATCAGCTGCCCCACAGAGCCCTTGCAGGGTGTGCTGGTGGCACTGGTGACACAGCTGGTGACAGACACAACCTGCTTTGTACCAAGTGTTGCAAACCAGAGCTGCAGGCACCAGTTTATGTCACACCTGATTTACCCAGGTTGTGCTTTCCAGCAACAAGCCAGCCTTGTCCATGTCCCTCTTTCCTTGCTGGCAGCACCAGCCAGACCTGCCAGTTCTCCCCTGAATGCCCTGGTGGGTGCAGATTTCTGACACTGGTCAGTCCTGGAACTCCCTGCCAGGACCCAAACACCCCCCTGGTCCATGCCCCAGGCTGGGTGTGCCACCCAAGCTCCAGTGTAAGTCACTGTGCCCAAACCCCCTGCTCTGCCCACAGCACACACCAGGCTGTGAACAACTCCACAGCAGGGTCCAAGGTAGAATATTCCTGCCTGAAGCCACTGAGCAGCAGAGAAAGAGGCCGGGACTCCCCCCTGCCATGCTGGCCAGGGACCTGGTGCTCAGGGCAGGAGTTAGGAAGAACTCTGGCTTGCTGCACCCTCAGGCACTGCACGTGGATGATGGAAAGCTCCTCTCAGGAGCAGGGAATGCACTCACCTCAAGACAAATGAGCTGGCCAGATGACCCAACAGTCCTGAAAACAACCCTCAGTCCCTCCTCCCAGGTTTGTGCTGGTTTGGCTAGAGGCCAGTGGTGACTCCTGCTCAAATGAAACAGAACTCAAAACCAAACAGGATGTACAACACAGCACCTGGGAAAAGAGCTGCTTCCGTGTTGAAAACAAGTCTTTTCAGGGGTGGAATTAGCTTGGTATTTTTTCAATAGGGCTAAAACTGATCTGCTTTTCAGTATCATCAGGATTTTTTCAATCAAGCAATAAATGAAGTTAACCAAAACTTAATTTTTGTTGCCAAGGACATGGTGAAGCCAAGCTAGACATTAGGTTTGCAAATACTGTGCAGGTGTATTTCTGTCACGAGCACCTGTGACACAGGATGGCAGGGTCACCAGAACACCTGTTCTCTCACTGCTGAGTTTGCTAACAAAAACCTGATGGGTTTAGGGACTACTGGTATGGGATAACACTGGCATAACGAGTCCTCAATTTTCCCTTTCCGACACCATTGCAAAGTATAAATAGTCTCTAATTTTAACACAGAACTACTCATGAGGAGAGGACTTTTACCTCAGTGACACTGTGCTGTCACCATCAGCTGCTCACTAAGGAGTGGAACAGCAGAGAGCACATCACAGAACAGCAGGGCATGGATAATTTCCTTTTCACAACAGCAGAGGATAAATACATTACTTTTTTTACTTTACTCTTGCCAGTGGTGATATAGTTTCAGCTCAGGAGAGAGACCATGGTGCTGTTTTCAATTATGTTTGGAATGCAAGGAAATGAGGTACAAAGCCATTTTTTCAAATTTCTCATGTAAAGTTTTATTTGTGTTAATCCTGTGATAAAGCATTTTATTCTTACAAACCTTAAAACAACATGCTGAATTCCACTGTACAAAAATAACTGCCTTTAAAAAAAAATTAAATTTTAGCACAGTGTGACTGGAACCAAGCATGTTTTTCATATCCCCCTCTTTACTCCAGAAACACATCAAAAGGAACAAGGACAGACTCAGTGTGAGATGCAAACTCTGTTCCAGGCCCAGCTGCTCTGCTGGAAAGGACAGGGATGGAGCCCCAGAGCTGAGCCCTGAGGGCAGTGGGTGGATGGCACTGCTCTGCAGAGTGAGGTGGGTGCCTGCTGCATCCCCAGAGCACAAAGCAAAGCCTTGGCTGCCCCTTCCAGGGGGGGAGGGAAGTGCCCAAAGCCCTCCCACACTCTGGAGAGGACCCAGGGCCGAGGGGATGTGCTTTACACCCATTCCTCCTTCCCACCCTGAGCCCCCTGACCCAAGTCTCGCTGGCACCGGCCCCAGAGCTGCTGTGCCAACAGCACAGCCACATCTCACTGGTGAAGAAACAAACCCTGCCACACCCAGCGTGCCCCCACATCCCCAAGCAAAGGAAATGAACATACAGCTACTGAGGAGCACGGGGTGCTGCCTGCCCTGGGGACAGCCCCCACAGAGGGAGGGTCCCCTCGAGCTGTGCACAGGGTGATGCTGCCCAGCAGGCCGGGTCAGGGACGGACTGGAATTCAGGTGCTAAGGGAGGGACAGGAATAAAGAGAAGGCAGAGCCAGAGCCAGGGAGCGCCACTGCTAACCTGCCATCACCAGGATTTCTGTTTGGACCTCTTCTTCCGCTGTTTTATAAGGAATAGATTGTCCCTGCTGTCAGGACTTGCGTTTTTCTGCTTTTTCCATTTCTTCTTCCTTTTGGCACCTTCTAGAGGCTGCTGCACACACATGGCCTTGCTGCCTGAGAATGCCTGGAAAAGGGACTTGTGGACCTTGCTGCCCTTGCAGCCCTGCTGCTTGCACCCCCGAGGGAAGTCCTCTGGTTCACAGTGGATTCCAGCACGCCTCTTGTGCTTCTTCTCCTGGGCTTTCTTTGTCTGGAACACCTTCATCTTCTTCTGCTGCTCACTGTTCTTGCTGTGCTTCGCCTGCTGTTCTTTCCAAAGCTTTCTCTTTTTCTTGTGGCTGGGCACCTCAAGCTGCTCTTCCTGCAGTGGTGTTTCAGCCTGCTCCGGCAGAAGGCCAGCTTCCTGCAGGTCTGCAAAGCAGAGTGGATTATTTCAATACCTAAGGAACCTAAAACCTGGTGCCTGAGCCATCACAGCTCTCCTCAGTTATGTATGAAGTTAGACAAGAATTTATCTTTGGCAGATTTTTTTCACTGTGGGTTTCTCCTGTCATCACGCTAGAATCTTAACAAATGGTGATTTAATCCCCTTCCTGCTATTTCATGGCATTTTTAACGTCAGCAGATTTTTCAGAATTAAAACACCTGACAATGCTGACTGAGAGACTTTGACACAGTCAATTTCCATGATAGACACGGATGAGTAAAATCACAAATCTTTTACTACCACCAGGCTACCTGTTCGAATCCATGCAGCCTTTCCCAGCACATGGAAATAATCCCACAATGTTTCTAAAAAGCACAAACACAGCACTGAAAGGTGGGAGGGAATCTCCCAAAACACACTGTACCTGCCACCTTTCTTTTCAGCCTGTTGGCTCTCCTCCTGATATCACACTCATCGTCGTAGTAGTAGACGAAGGGAGAAGTGGGGAACATGTTCCCCTGCATCCTCTTCTCCGGGCACTCCTGCAAAACACACCCCAGGTCACTGGGCTGGCTGAGTGCTGGTTCCCTGCAGTGACACGGGGCTGGCCTGTGCCTGTGGCCAGCTGGCAACCCCTCCTGCACTCTGAAACACCCGTGCCTCCTGCAGCTACCACACACCTGTAACACCCCAGAACAGGCGAAGACAGGTGAGCACCAGCAGAGCTGGCAGGCTGCTGGACACAGGGATGTGAGGTTATTAACCTCTGGAGCTCCTGGCTCCTACTTTGTTGGGTTATCTTAAATAAGCAAAGCAGCTAATGGTTGCTGAAAGTTATTTATTACAAAGCACATCAGTCTCAAAAGGCAAAAAAGCAGTAGCAAAAGCAAAAGCAAAAGGCAAGAGCAAATGGCTAAAAGCACCAACTGCCCCCAATACATACTGTCACCTAAGACACAAACTCAGACCACCACTCCTTAAACTGTTAGAATTCCAGTTTCTTAACACACCAGATTAGATATAAACTATGCATACAACCTATCCTGCTCTACCTGGAAAATGTCAGCAATATTCTTACTACAGCTCTATAATGTCTCAGTCCTGTCTACGACTGTAATCCTGGAGCCTCCACTGAAAACACCAGTATGTTCCAACCTTCACTAGAACTCACACTTCTACTCTGGCATTTGAAACCTTTTACTTACTAAAAGCACTAGAGCTCATACTAAACCTGACTTACTGACTCACTTATTCTAAAATTTATGTGTGAGAGGCTTAATATATTCAATGCATCCATTTTAATTCAATCCCTGCACTCTGATTTCTCCCTGAAGAATTCAGAAAGACCCCTGACTCACTGACTCCAGCACAGGGACAGGCTAATCCTGCAGCAGGGTGCTCTGCACAGGTCAGAGTGCAGGGGACAGAAAGGGAAAAGGAAGAGGAGGAGAGCCCTGAACAGACAGCTGAGGAGAGGAAGGGGCTGACTCTGGCATCATGAGTGTGCCAGCCTATTTCCCAAACACTTGGGACAGAAATGTAAGTTTTTTCACTGCTGTACACAGTTTTATCCATGTCTTGAGAGCTAGGCTAACAGGAACACTTCTGTGATTCTGCCTTTTTTCTGGGTAGCATGTGACATTGGCAGGTGCTTTATTCTCCTTTATCCTCCTTGCTTCACCACCTTCCTCTTCTTAGATACTGCTGAGATCATAGAAACACAGAATCCCACAATGGCTTGGCTTGGTAGGGACCCTACAGGTGATCCCATCCCACCCCTGCCAGGGCAGGGACACTTGCACTGTCCCCAGTGTCCAGCCTGGCCTTGGGCTCTGCAGGGATCCAGGGGCAGCCACAGCTGCTCTGGGCACCCTGTGCCACCCTGCCCAGCCTGGTGACACCTGGGCTCACCAATCTCCAGGAGCTGTCAGGAGTTTTGCTCCCCTGATGTCTGCACCGTGGACCAGCAGCTTTCCTGCTGCCACCACTCAGTGCCACCCCAACCCTGTCCCTGCCTGCTCCTTTCCCTTCCACAGGCACAGCACATCAGAGAGGCACTTCTGATGTATTTTGCATGTCTCAGCTTCTTTTTGGCATCTGCTTGGCTGAAATTTAGTGGAGGTTCAGTTTTCCTGCCAGTGTGTTGCCTGTTTTTGGGAGTGGTGTGCACATGGGATGATCTGGTATCTCTTGTGTTGCTATCAGTTTATCCCCCCTCATTCAGACATTGCTCAGGCTGTTTCTGCTCCTTGTACACCACCACAAATACTTTCTTATCTTCCTCATCTTTGAGAGACATAAAATGCCCACGAGTTGCTTTCCTCCCTTTCTGATTTTCAGTTTCTACCATTCTCAACCTAAGTACTTACTATCAGCTCCTCACACATAATTCCTAATTATTTTTAAAAGCAGCCTTAATAATGACTTAAGTAATTAATTTACAGCATTCCTAATAATTACTCTTTATTTTTACAGCACCCTTACTTGTGTGCATATATGTCTGCCTTCCCCCAGTGACGGTTTTTTGGACAATTTAATAAAAGTAAACTAAAGAAAAAGCCCAAGCTTTTAACAAAGCATACTGGATAGTTGGAGGGGCTGACATACAAGAGCAGGCAGAAGGGAACACAAGAATTTTCTGGCAATTTGCTGTTTCTAAGTTATAGAAAAAAAAAATAGGCTAAACCCGTCCAATGCATGATTAACATTTCTGGAATATTTGTGGTTTGGGTCCTGCATTTATTCCATAAAAGAAAAAACCCTATTATTTGTTTAGTGTTGGTAATTGCAGGTACAGAGCTGAACTTATATGATAGACACCAAAAAAGGTGATAAACATCACCAAAACACCCTGGAAGATGCAGCCACATCTCCTGTTTTTGCTGAAGCCTCTTAAGCCTTGTGATGTCCCCTTCACTAGGCTGCACCTCACAGAAGGACAGTGCCAAACTTAGCTCAGATGTTGAACCAAACTGGGAAATTACAAATAAGGATGATCACAAGCAGGCAGAAATGGAAGATTCCCAAAACAGTGCTCAAATAGCTGGGCTGATTGTGGTGAGAAACCTGGCGTGATGCTGAACGTGGCAGCGAGGCACTAATGTGTTAAAAAGAAAGGGGGTAAAAATAAAAGCTGCTGTTTTCCAGTGAATATTCTCCCTCCCAGGCAGCCTGCCCAGGACAGACAGCAACTTCCACTTGCCCCCTGTGTGTAAACTCGAGGGGTGAGGTCCTTTACACGCAGCAGCCCGTGGTGGCTCCTCTGGTGTCACACAGCCCAGCTCGGCTCCTGCAGCTCCCCCAGCCTCCCACCCAGCACAGACAGGGATGGATTTCACCCCAGGGAGTGCAGAGTGCCCACACTCACGTATCCCAGGTGTCCTTTCCGGGAGCAGTTGTAGCAGTAGGACACGGAGCGCTCCGGGTGCGAGCTGCCAGCCTGGATGGGCCCTGGCTCTGTCTGCAGGATGGAAACGGACAGGAATTAGGCCTGCTGCTATGCTGAATTTAAAATAAATTAAAATTGCATAAATATAATTTTATTAAGCTTAGATCAATACGCTCCTGGCTTGCTGTTGGAATATTAAGTTTGAAAAAGCAGCAACCGGCTGATGTTACCGCAATTTTGTACAGAGAGGTTCAGCCTGAGCATCACAAATGAGGTGGGAAGAGGCACCGCTGGCATCCTGTCCACCAGGCCGTGTTATGTGAGCTCTGAATGCAAACTGCTGGTTTATGTCTCCCCCTGTGCTCGTGTCCCAGCCCCTCAGACACGGCTGGGGAGGCACAATGCCCACCGAGAGGGTGGAGAGCAGTGCCCAGCTCCACGGCACACAGCGGGTGCCACAGCCCAGTGGCAGGCACGGCACCCACAGGGCATGCAGGAGTCCTGTCCCAAAAGAAGATCTCACAGCCTGGCAAAGCTCATTGCAGGAATGGCTTTTTGTTCTTTAAATGTGTGTCACTGTGCTCTTCTGCCGTGGGAGCCACTGTGCTCAGCCGGAGCCCCCAGAAGAATGACAGCAGTGTTTGTAAAATAGGCAGGAACACGAGGAACCTTCCAGGGCCGTTCTTTATGAATCTGATCACACTGGCAGGGTCACCTCCCTGTGAACTCCCAGCCCTGGGTTTAAACGTGTGTTTCTGAGCCTGTTCCTCAGCTCACACCCACGCACCAGGAGGGGCCTGAGGGAAGGCTCAGAGGAGTGACACATCCAACAGTGATTTGTGACAAAAGGTGGGGAAGCAGGGAAAGGGAAGAACTACCACCTCTAAAGCAATCTGTGCATTTTCATCCATGTCTCACAGCAAGAGCTCTCCAGCTAACAGCAGTGTGTAAGTGACACACTAAGCTGGCTCAGGTTTTCAGGTATTCTTTTATTGTAAATATGTGGAAGAGACAAGGAAATAGAAAACAACAAACCAAAATGCAACCTTGTGTAGTCCCCCTGGGAAAAAAATCTGTCTGGTTTGTTTACCGGATCAGTCACCATTATTCTGGTTAGATTTCAGCTTGAGGAGTGTCCCCAGAAATCCCCTCTGCCTTGCACAGGGCTGCTGAAGAGCAGCAATAACCCTTCCCAGCATGCAGACCCCTGCCTGTATTAAATTTGTTTTGAGGGGTGATGGCACTGGAGAGCACAGGGGGATTCTGCCCCGGAGGTTCCTCCCTGTGGAGAGCCCTGCCAGCAGAAGGGGAGCAGACCAAAGCAGCCCCAGTGTGGCACTGCTC